>WARS01002882.1:0-27150 GCA_008933995.1 Datnioides undecimradiatus | reverse complement strand
CTAACAGCTAGCTGGTAACAGCTAACAGGTAACAGCTAACAGCTAGCTGGTAACAGCTAACAGGTAACAGCTAACAGCTAGCAGGTAACAGCTAACAGCTACAGTCTGCAGGATGAAGGCTGAACTCACTCTGAGGAAGAAGGGGAACTTCCTGCCGTAGAAACCAACCCTGAAGAACTCGGGCTCCAGACGCTGCTGCTCCATGATGTTGTCGTAGTATGCTGCCTCCATTTTCTACACACACACACACACACACACACACACACACACCAAGAATTCAATGAGGGGCGTGAAGTCAAACCTAAATGCTGTTTCAGGTCAGCTGTGTTGTGTGCGTTCGCTCACCCGGATCCAGCTGAGACTCTGGTAGTCGTACAGAGATTCATACTGGAAGGCCAGCTCCCTGCACAGGGGAATACCGAACTCCCAGCACTGATGGATGCAAACACACACATGCACGCACACGCAGACGCACGCACACACTTCTTTAATGCGGTAAAGTGTTGATATGTGATGTTCGTGTTTAACGTGACCTCTGCTTCCCTGCAGCAGAGTGAAACACAGGTTTGCCTGTGACCCTGCAGCCCGTGCGCAGGTGTGTCGCCTTCGCGCTCTCACCTTTCCCTTGTTGAAGTAATGGATTACTTTGCGGCACAGCCCCTCCTTGCGATGCCACTCCGTCTGAGCCGGATAATGCAGGAACTCTTTGAGAGGCCGCTCGTCCCAGTGCAGCAGCTCCCAGTACAACAGCAGGGTGAAGGCAGCCTCTGAGGACGCACACACAGCAGGAAGACAGTCACACACAGCTTCACACTGAGGGTGTGTGTGTGTGTGTGTGTGTGTGAGTGCCATACCAGTGTAGTTCTCAGCCTGCAGATGCATATCACACAGCTTGTGGATGTAGCGGATGTACATCTCCTCCTTGTTGATCTCTGACTTGTAGAAGTTCTGAGAAGACACAACACACGCACACACACACACGCACACACACACTCAGGTAAAACAGCATTTTGTCTCATAGAAACATTAAAGTACATTAACCCTGAATCATTAGCGTGCTGAGTCTCACCAGCAGGTTCACTGTGCAGCCGATCTTCTTGTTCTCCGTCTCATCTCCCTTCATGCAGTCCCTGAGGACGAGACGGGTCAGTCAACAACAACAAAGAGCAAAGGCTCATGGGAGTCGTAGTTGAATGTGTATAAATGACAAGTTGTCAACAGTAAAATACAGCATCTGTGTGTGTGTGTGTGTGTGTGTGTGTGTGTGTGTGTGTGTGTACCGGTAGTCCAGCAGTCGCTCCATCAGCCGGGTGACTGAGGTCACGAAGGAGATCCCCGTCTCTCTCCACGTCTCCTGCTCGATCTTCTCCAGCAGACTTGGAGGGAGACAGAACACAGATTAGCTGACGGACAAACCGGTGACGGAGGCGGAGACACAACCAGACGCTGATGACATCACAACCACGACCCGGCGAGCAGAATGACCACGACGAAAGTAGTGTGAATAAGCTGATTTTAGGTTAAAACGACAGTTCGTCAGGTGGAAATGAGGGAATAATAAAGGTTGAACTAATATCAGTTAATTACTAATAAACTGTTAATTAATTGATAATTAACTGATTAACGAGTTGACTGGGAGTTCGTTTATAACGATAAGTAAACCACGTTTCCATCCACTGAGCTGATCCGCTGAGATGAGCAGGAAACAGAAGAAGAGGGGCGCAGCTTGATGATGTCATCAAAAGAGACGAACTTTATTTTTTGAATTCTGCAGATTGGATCGAACGTTGTGACCATGAAACTTTAGAACAGCGATGACAGACACACTCACGCCACCATCATCCACTGACAGAGCCTGTGTGTGGGCGATGTCGTACCTGGGGTAGGGCCCGAACAGCTGGGTTCTGGTCCCGCAGCACAAAGCAAACACACGGCCGCAGCGTTAGAGCAGACACAGTTAGTGTGTTATCAGAGAGAGAGGGGCAGGGGCGAAGGGCGAGCTACAGACGGACAGCACTCACAGCAAACCGAAGAGCTCTCTGTAGTTCTCGTCGCCTTTGCCCTCAGAAACCAAACTGTCCAGCTTGTCGATCAGCTCCGCCTCCACCTGTAAGGAAACAAACTAATCAGTCTGACTGCCCGTACGCCTTAAACACAACAACATGTCATTATGATGCTAAGCTAGCTGTAGTTTGTTGTCACAAGGCGGCGGCAGCAGCGTCACATGGGAAACACACAACTAATGTTTCACAGTAAAAGCCTTGGGTAGAAACTGGCCGTCCACTGAGACACCAGAGGGCTTTTAATCTGAAATGCACAGGAAGTGTTGAGCCCGCACTGACGTACTGAACCGGAAATAAAGACCCGGCGCCGCTGATCACGTGACACCCGTGTCTGTGCACCTGCTTGAAGTTTCCGTTCTTGCGCTGCTCCCAGTCCATCATGTCGTGGAAGATGGGGATCATGATGTTCCGCACCTCCACCTGCGGGACCAGCGTCACTCCCAGGAAGGGTCCGATCATCCCGGGGATGAAGTGGATCTTGTTCTCACCTGCAGCACCAACTCATCTTTAGTCACTCAGGCCATGCACAGGTTAATACGTTTTATTTGGCACCTGCAGCGACTGAACCAGGACGTTGCTATAGAGACGAAGCGTGATCTAAACCCTCGTCTTTGGTTTTATAACATCTGGATAACATCTCACCGAGGTTCTGCCACATGCTGAACAGCTCGTAGGTCATCATCACCCTCATGTCACCGTACCTGCAGGAAGACAAGTGCATCAAGTTGGACTGAATGTTTCTTTACTACAATCAAACACGGCAGCGGCGGCGGCGCCTGACGAGGAGCCCGTTGTTTCCTGTGGAGCGGAGTGAGGACGGGCTCCTGCAGGACGCGCAAAGTAGGTCGCAGAGTTAGTGTCACCGCTTCACTTCAAAGAGGAGAGATGGGTTCAACTCTCAGCATCTTAGCTGCAGATGACACGCGAGGCTGTGAGTGTGTGTGTGTGTGTGTGAGTGTGTAGGTGTGTGTGTGTGTGTGTGAGCGTGTGTGTGTGTGTGTGTGTGTGTTTGAGTTTAATGGGGAATGTGCAAGAAGAGAGTGAGTGTGTGTCAGATACTGAGTGGTTTCTGCTGTTCTTGCAGATGTCTGTGTGTGTGTGTGTGTGTGCCTGTGTGTGTGCCTCTGTGTGCGTGTGTGTGCAGTCTTACTTGTCCAAGACCTTCTTCCTCTTTGCAGTACTCAGGTTTTCCAGCTGTAAACTGGGCTGGTTGATGTACAGCACGGCTAGACTGAAGTAGGAGTTCCACACCTGCTCACACACACACACACACACACACACACACACACACACTTATATGACATGACAGTTCGTTTCCTGTGCTTCCACACTGAACTCTGCACACAGCCTCTGTTCCTCAGGACGTCAGAGCTCTTCTGCTTCTCGATGAGTCAGGTTCTCTCTCGGCGCCAAAAGACGCCATTTTCCCTCCGTTACTGAGGAAGTCGACGCTCCCTGCTCCTCCTGCTGCCGCGTGGCCGCCTGCAGCCCGCGGCGTTACGCGCTTCAGAACAAGCTCTCAACGCTTGATTCACAGCAGCAAGTCGTGGATCACGGTTGCCTCGACGACAGTTAAAGTCACGTACCTTGAAGTCAAAGTCGGCCTCGGTGAAGTTCTTGTGCAGGGCGGGGGACAGGTACTGAGCTGTGGTCAGGATGATGCTGCACACACACGCACACACACACACACACACACACACACAGAGTGTTATACGTGCTGCCTGCAGACAGTCTGGCGTGTCGAGGACGTCGCGGCGATGATTTGGCGTCTTACTTGCTGGTGAGCAGCCTCATCACGTTCCAGTCGCGGGGGAAGATGCTGAGCTTCATCAGATTTCTGAACACGCACAGGATCTTCAACAAGAACTCCTGCAGAGAGAGAACGAGCCATGGTGATGGTGATGATGGTGATGATGGTGGTGATGATGGTGGTGATAGTGATGGTGATGGTGATGATGGTGATGGTGATGGTGATGGTGATGATGATGATGGTGATGGTGATGGTGATGATGATGATGATGATGGTGATGGTGATGATGGTGATGAAGCAGCTGCTTGTCACGCTGCATCTGTTTCCTGTACCTTGAGCTCCTCCTTGCTCTGGAAGTTCTCCATCAGGTGCTGGAAGTGGATGTCCGTCATCTGGCGGAGGAGGGACAGGAGGCAGGACACATACTCTCCCTACCAATGGGAAGCCGGGGGGCAGACATGTGAGCCAATCACAGGGAAGTATTCAGACTTAACTGGACATTCAGAGACGGTGACAGCGGGGTAAGACAGGCTCCTTCTCAAATCGACCCCTACCAGCCACCGTACACGATTAGCAACATGGATGCTAACCGGCAGCTAGCTTGTGCAGCTGTTGACTCCTGCAGCCTTTTAATGTTCTGTTTAACTGTAAATGTATAAACCCTCCAACACATGCGACATGATGCATCCCTTAATAAAGAGAATTGGTGCACGCGTCTCTGTGTAACACTGCGTTTCACTCGCACCCTCCATGGAAACTCAGTGGAAGGAAACCGAAGCTGCAGATTTAACAATTCACGATCTTTGCTTCGTTATCTGGCACACATGCTTTTAATCATCGGTAAAGGAGAAGGTAAAGTGGGCACCGGTGAAGACTCTTCCTCTCACCACTACCTGGACAATCAAACATCGTCAGTGCAGCGATGATGAGGAGAACCCTCAGAGTGCAGCTGCGGTGGACGGGGCGAGCAGGGACTGAGCTGAGACTGAGCCAGAGGTGAAAGGAGTGAGATGAAGATGAGGAACAGTTACAGTCGATGTCTGAGCTGCACTGAACTTACATAAACTGCCTACACTCTGTATGACACCTGACTGATAAACAACTGATTAACAAACGGCTTCTGCAGAATTAAATACAAGCGAGGAGTAAAAGAAGAACTTTAATAAGAGTTATCGAGGCATGCATGAAGAGGAGGATGAGGAGAAGGAAGAGGATGAAGACGGATGGATGAGTGGGTGGATGAGTGGGTGGATGAGTGGGTTAGGGGAGGGCAATATGGCTGAAAATGAATAATGTGAGTTTGTTCAAATTTAACTCGTTAACTGTTGAGGAGCACTTTGTAACGTGCTGAAGTAAAGTGGCTCTAAACCATAGGACTGGCATACTGCCCTGCCCTGGGCTGGGTGGAGGGGGAGGAGAGGGAGGAGAGGGTGGAGGGGGAGGAGAGGGAGGAGAGGGAGGAGAGGGAGGAGAGGGAGGATGCAGGTAGCGGGGATGAAGTTGAAGTAGTCGTATTGTTAGTTACTAACAGTGATCTCCGCGGTGCACTGCGGACAGCGTTGACCCCTTACCGCCTCCTGCGATTGGCTCTTGCTCATGATTGACAGCAGCGTCTGCAGGAGGACGTCCAGCAGCGACTCCACCATCATCTCCACCTCCTCCTGCACCGACGTGTCCTGGGGAGACAGCGGCGAGACGGGGGAGCAGCAGAGAGCGGGCACAGTGAGGAGCCTTTAGTGATGTCACTGAAATGCTGTTTAATGCACCAGCACGTGCCGCAGTGTGTGTGTGTGTGTGTGTGTGTGTGTGTGTGTGTGTGTGCGTGTGTGTGTGTGTGTGTGCGTGCTACCAGTGAGCTGGTCTTGATGATAGAGAAGATAGAGCTGAGTATTCCAGAGCAGATGAGCAGCTCTTTCTGCTGCCTCAGATGGAGATGGATGTGATGCAGGACCACAGGAAGCAGGATCCTCCGAGACTCTGAGGACACACACACACACACACATTTGTTTGCATATTCATCCAGAACATGGGCTGTGTGGCTGCACAGGCTGTGACTGTGTTAACCGCAGAAATCCCAGAGAAGCGAAGCAAACAGGAAACAGAACCAACGTGGCGCCGTCGTTAATCATTCATACGCTCGCTTAGTGAAGTGCTCACAGCTGATTCTACTGTGATGAGAACTGGAGCAACACACTGGTGGAGCGGGTGTTTAGCAGATCCAGTCACTGAGTGCGTTACGTTGGTTTTAAATATAACGTCTGCAGCGTGTAAAGACCTGCACAGAGCCGTTCTACATATGAACAATCAGCAGGACTTGAACGCAGCACGCTGCCCGGGTTGGTTCGAAGGTGTTTGAACTCACCTGGGAAAGAGAAGAGCCTGCTGTCCACCGTCCGGGCTATCGACTGCAGTTTGACCACGTCCATGGACTGCCCGATGTGCACCGTGGACGGCATGCTGCCCAGGGTGCCCCGCACAAACTCGGCCACCTCCTGCACCGTGAACATCTGCAGCAGCTCGTCAAAGATGGCCGGGAACGAGTTGAGCAGGGCGGCCTGGGGAGGGCGAGGGAGACAGAGCGGGTGAGCGCCGAACGGGGGAGTGGAGGTGGAGACGGAGAGAGCGCGTTGGTTAATGCTGTTAGCTTCTGAGTTAGCGGCGGGCAGAAGTGTGAGTGAGGAGAGCAAACAGGGAAAATCCAAAATGGCCGCCGAGTGACGCTTCCCATCCCACACAGGTGTGAAACAGATCACAGAGCAGCCAAACAGAGGAGCTGCCAGGACGCCGGCTCCATCTCATCCTGCAGTCGTCCCGACAAACGTCCCGCTCCAGTCTGTTTCACGCGTCAGACGCACGTGTGGCGCCTTGTGTGTCAAAGGGTCACTCGTGTTAGTTTCAGTCTCCCTGAGGAACCGTCTGATGCACCGATCTGTGTCTGTGCACGAACACAGAAACATCTGCTGACACTAGGAAATCTGTGCACGTCGACGCCTCTGGTCGAACAACTCGTTACGTCAGATCTGCGTCTTTAGACTTTACCAACCGGGCGTGTCTGAGGACTGTCTGCTAACTGATCAAACAATCTGCTCAATGCTCTTATGAAAATGAATACAAATATTGTTTTACTGTCTGTTTTTAGCTGACTGTGCTGTGTCTGGGTGCAGTCATTCATATTTGTGTGTATGAGCCGTGGGGCGGGTGGTCTGACGTGTCGGGGCGGGGCGGGGGCGGGGGGCAGGTGTGTGTTTGCAGTTAGAGGACAGTGACATGAAGCAGGTTCGTAGGAACGGGTGCAGGACATGTAGGGTGTGTGCGTGTGTGTGTGTGTGTGTGAGCAGCTGTGCAGGAGGCGGGGGGGTCACAGGGGGGTGAGGGGTGTGTGTGACGTCTCAGCAGGTGAGTTAGGACTCGGGGGCTTCACACAAACAACGGCGTGTTTCAGCCACACGTCTACTTACTGACAGCGGAGACGGCCGCAGAGCGTTGGAGCTCCAGGCCTGAGTGCAGCTGGCTTGCCCGCCGCCAGGAACCTGTCCTGGGGCAGGGGGCGGGGCTTGGCCCGGGGCGGGGGCTACTGCTAAGGAGGCTGCGGGCCCAACGCCGGGGCCTGGAGCTTGATTCGGGCCGGGACAAGGCTGCGAGCCCTGCGGTGTGTGGGTGTGGAAGGGACGAGGCCCAGGAGGAGTAACAGGGACCCGGGGGATGGAGCAAAGAATTGTGGGAGATTGAAAGAGCAGATGAGGGAAAGGAGGCGAGGAAAGGTCCGAGGTGCACGTAGAAAGGAGATAAGAGTCAGATTAAAGCAGCTACAAGGAGGCGGGAAACAAGCTGAGGAAGGAAGAGGTTAAAACTAAAAGCAAATACAACAAAGTTACAGGATGAGTGTGTGTGTGTGTGTGTGTGCAGACTCACCTGTGTGAAGATGAGCGTCTCAGAGTTGCGGCTGTCCAGGCTGAGGACGAAGCGGATGGACTGGAAGAGTTCCTGGATGCTGGAGCGAAACTGCTCCTCCTCCATGCCGCAGGTGGCCCGAGAGTAAAGGATCCGAGACTGGACGATGAACTTAAAGAGATACTCCAGAGCCTGACGGGGTGTGTGTGTGTGTGTGTGTGTGTGTGTGAGGCAGAAACAAGGAGGGAGAAGCCAGAATCAGAGAGTGGAATGAAAACAACACATCAGACCATAAAAAGCTCTGTATTTACATCAGGATTCAGCTGGAAACATGAGCTTTACCCTCCACACAGAGGCCGAGGTTTAAGTGTGTCTTTCATTTGAACAGCGACTCCTCACTTCACTCGGCAGTAAGTGAGACTCTTTGTTTCAGTGTTTCACATGAAGGTACAGATGCTGACCGGAGCCTGTTAGCTGTAAGACAATCTGCACTGGCCAGTGTTTCAGGATAAAACCTGATGTCAGACTGAGACTCTGCAGAGCTGAACTGAGACCAGCTGAAACACGGAGGGACTGACTGATCGCGCAGCTGCAGCTCGCCGTCCACTTTAACGTGACAGCGTGACCCATTTGAGTCGCGTGCTGCATGAGGCGGAGGAGCTGAGCAGAGATCAGCGGGTCAGAGCGGCTGGGAAACGTCACGGTTTTAGGGTTTTTATATAAAAACGTTGTGCGGACGAATCGCTATGAGCAGCGCTCTCTTCGTGGTGGCAGCCCGAGGGTTTATAGAGTAAAGCAACGACGCAGGTCTCGTGGACACAGTCGGTGGCTCTTACCCTCATCGCCTCCTGTATGTGGTCCTGTCTGACCACCTCTGCAGAGCGGTCCATGTACCACTTCAGACAGCGGATCAGCTCCCTGCAACACAACCGTGATGACATTTGAGCGCCTGACAGAGCGCTGCAGCCCTGCGCTGAGATCTGCCTGCACAACTGAGGAACGATTAAAGCTGCACGTCGTCACCGTTAGCATCCAACATTCATATCATTCCCCAAAATGCACAAAGTCTCATTTAAACTGAACTGAAACTGAAAATGCAAATCACATTAACACAGGTCACCTTGCAGGTGCAGCGTGTAGGAGGCTTTCAGACAGAAATACAATACCAGGGCAGAGCTGATGTGTGGGGAGTGGGAGTGGAGGGGACAGAGTTGACTTAACCCTACACACTGCTCCTTTAATCTGAATTAATCTGAGGGACAGGTAACGTAGTGTGGAGACGTTTCCTGCAGAGTGCACGCAGACAGAGCTGTGCCTGTGCACGGAGCAGGGAGCGAGCCTGCGAGGCAACGATCGGGGGTAAAACACTCACTTGTAAGCCAGCGCGCCAGCAAAGTGCTTCTGGATGTAGGTGTCCATCACCGGCCTGAAGTGGTAGTACTTACTGTCCCTGAGCAGGTTTATGATGAACACCTGGGAGCAGCAGAGCACAGCGTGTCAGCAGCTGATCCATCCCATAATAACCCCGGTCAGCTGACCCGTCATATTTTAACATTAAAGACAAACAGATGGATGTGCTGATCACAGGCAAACCGTCCAATCAGACGCTGCTGTTTGCAGCATGGTCTGAATTGACCAATCAGCTGCGAGCGCGGTCCTGCAGAACATGTTTCTGACGGTTTGCACTGAGCTTCAGTCTGACTCACAGAGAAACTCACCAGCGACTGAAACACCAGAGGGCCGTACTTGTCTGTGTTGTCGTCCAGGATGGAAAATAACGTGTCCAGGATGTCCTGCAGAAACTGTTGCACACACACACACACACACACACACACACACACACAGACACACACACATGTTTAGGCACTGTGCTGTCACCTGGCTGGTAAAGATAAGCTCCTGACGCTGCGTTCAGACGTCTGTGCAGACTTTATTTCAGATTAACTCCACCTTCACGATCTCCTCTCCGCTGACGTGTCGCAGCCGCCCCAGGATGTCCATGACCCGATCTGGATGGGCTTTCCACTTGAGCAGAGCCAGGAGGTCCACTGGAAGACAAGGCCAAAGTCAGCAGAGCTGAGACACACACACACACACACACACACACACACACACACACACACACACACACACTCTGCTGCGTACCGTTCTGCGTGAGCTTGGTGGAGGAGAGCTGTGTGGAGATCCAGAAGGTCTCCTTGGCACTGCGCTGGAAGATGAGGCTGGAGGGGATGCTGGGGCAGCTGTTGAAGTCCTCTTTGCAGCAGGGCAGGCCCAGGTAGAGGGCGTGGTTACTGAAGGTGGTGTTCTCATCACACTGAGGCCAGAGAACCATGAAACTGTTAATAACGGTTGAAAACAGCCTCTGAAGCAACAGGTCACACCCGAACTGCACTAATGTTAAAAACACATCTGTAGTACAGCTTCAGGTTCTTCCTATTTGCTACACACAATACAAAATATCAGTAACTGCATTTTTACAGAAATCTGATCACGTTTGTAAAATATGACGTGTGCAATCACGTCCTGACATCCACCCACCAATCAGAGCGCAGCTGTTAGCAGCACAGAGCTAACACTCAGCGGCTTGCTAGCTAGCAGCAGCATGCTACGTCCTCCAGCTCTGAATCACTGCTACTCTCCACGTTTGTTCTGACCCCGCCCACTTTTCAACGATCCAATCAGATCACTCAGAGTTTAAATGTTCTGCAGAAGGACTGACTCTTCATCCACACTCCAGTAAAGGACACTAACGAGCAAATACGCAGTTTATGAAGTGATTCAGACAGTAATACTGCAGAATGGGAGTAAATCTTAATTATAACTAAGCAGGCAGACAGGAAGTGGGCGAACAGGACGTAACGAGGTGCAGCAGTGACGCAACAATCACGCCCGACCTTGTAGACGTAGAGTTCGTGGCTCTCGTCCGACAGAGTGGTCCCGTCCTCCCTCATCAGAGGAGTGAAGGCGAAACCAAACAGCTTCTTCTCTCCTTTGTCCTTCGCTGCAGAGCGAGGGAAAGCCAGAGGGAGAGAGACGAAGACATTCAGACGGGGGGACAGACAGGTGACAGGACGTGTGGCGGCATGTGGTTAAAGCGTCAGACCAGTGGCGTGAAGCCTGCTGCTCTGTCTCTGACTGACAGAGTTCAGCTGTACTCGCTGTTTCCAGAGGTTTCTGTGCATCAGGCTTTTTATACTTACGTCCGCGCAGCTTCACCGTTCCTCTGACAAATGAAGATGTGGTTCGAAGCTGCGCCAACACACCCACCCCTGCTACACGGAGGCTTACAGCTGAGAACATTCAAAATGCAGCTTTATGCTCACGTCGTGCAGAGTTGCAGCTCGACGTCAGCTCTACTCACTGGAGCAGTGTCTGAACTCGAAGCGAAGGTGCGACCCTCTGAAGCGGTCGATGGGGATGGGCAGCTTGATCACCTCGCTCCATCGGGGGCTGTTGTTGTGGTAGAGGACGAAGGAGCGGTGCTCGGGCACGCTGGGCTCCCCTGAACCCAGGCTGATGCAGTCCTGCAGGGGGCGGCAGAGAGACACGGGGAAACTCAAGCTGGGACAGTTTGACCTGATGTGCGGGGTGAGAGATGTGGGTGGGTGTGTGACAGCAAGGACCACAGCTGATTTTATAAAAGCATGGGACCGTTTGTGTCCCTGCAGCCACACGATGCGCCGTGCATGTGGAGGTGAGCAGCAGCACTCGACTCAACAACAGGAGAAGAGGAAAAGCTTCTGCTCAGGATGAGGTTCGTGCAGCGTCTCTACCTTCAGGATCTCTCCGTCGGCGTACAGCACGTAGACGGTGAGCTCGATGTTCTTCTGGACGCTCTTCCCTCCTCTCTCAAACTCGCCACGCTCCAGCGTCAGGTACAGGTCGTTACGGATGTCGCCTGGGACGGAGGAAACACACGTGAACACACGAAACACGCCGACGCAACCTGTGCAGGAGCGGTGCTGAGCTGTGGATGTGAAGCACGTGTTGAATGTTAAGAGCTCCACACACACACACACACACACACACACACTTAATGCTGACAACCTCTGACACACACAAGACTAACGACCTGTGTTAGCGTGTGTGGAGTCATCCATCATGTCAGCGTGTCCTCGCGGAGCTGATGTCAACCTTAATGTATCAAGATGGGAGTTAAACACTCACTCCATCACTGCCCGAGGGGAGGCCAGGCGTGTGTGTGTGTGTGTGTGTGTGTGTGTGTGTGTGTGACATGCATGGTTAATGTACGTGTGAGAGCCAGGACACACATGTGGGTGTTTCCTGTTTAGGAGGATGGTTAATATTCACCATCATCACTTTAAAAACACTTCCACCAGTCACATGGCACAGACTGAGCCAATGAGAAGCCTCGGTGTTTCCACTGAAATGTTCATTTTGGTCTTATTGAAACAGTTTGAGCGTTTTGAGCAGGCTGTCAGGTGTGTAATGACCTCACGGTGCCGCAGAACACAACGGGAGCGATGGTTGCATCACGTTTACCCACGAACAGTTCTAATCTGTGTCGATGTTCGTCTGTGCCTGCACGTTTCAGCCGTTAAACGATGCCGCCCACGCTTCACCGAGCAGCTTCTGTGTCGGCCGAGGAACGGACGCTAACGTGAGGCTGTGCATGTAAATCCAGGCAGGGTTCAGGATGATATATGGCCTCATTCCCCCTGACGCTGCAGCATGTACACACACACACACACACACACACACACACGTTCGACTCTCTGAGGAAATGAAATGTTTCAGCATCTTAATCGTTCTGCAGCCGACTGGAAACAGGAGGGTTATGCAGGATTCTCCTAAAAGACAACTGCCCAACCTTGGGCTGTGGGCGTGTAGCCCTCAGCCAATCAGAGCGACTCTGTCTGAGTCCTGGATGTACGAAGACCTGCAGGTCTGGATGAGTCTGACTGAGCCGGGCAGGAGCTCAACACGCGGCTCCCCGCCCCGATCGCTGCTCAGCTGACTCTCGATGACGTCAGCAGAGCAAGATGGCGGCGCCCCAATCAGCTGGGAGACACTGACTTGATTTGTGTCCGGTGGGAGGAGGTGGACGCATGTCGGCCATCTTTATTTACAGTGCATGTTTAGAACGTAACCAGCTTAACCAGTCCGTACCACATGAACTCTTCCCCCTCGTGCCCTGACGGCGTACGTGCGACGCACTCACCTGGCATGATGACATCAGGGAAGCCCAGCTTGCGTGTGATGGCCACGCCCCTGCTGAAGATGAGCGGGTTCTCCCTGCGGACCTGCTCCATGTCGCCTCTCAGCAGCTGCAGAGAGATGATCAGACCTGCAGGGACGGACGGAGGAGAGGGTTACCATCCAGAATAAACACTTCGAGGCTTCTCTACGGTGTCTAGATCTACGATTACAGTCACCTGACCCCAAAGCCAACGCACACATTTATGTGACTGGACCAGAAACTGCAGCTTCCTTCCTAAGAGATGAACTTTTGGGGCCAGGGGAGTTGGCAGACTCTAACGAGAGGGCACAGGAGGCCGCCGCCGCCTGCAGTGACTCCAATTAAGATGATTTTCCAGCTGATGTCAAGCGATGACACGCATGTGTCAGTCAGAGCGGGCGCCGCTCTCCGGGCTGGACGAGTCGCTGCTGGGAGCTCAACTCAGCTCTGAGTCTGTGTGTCCGGCTGAGTTTATTAGTGTGTGTGAATCTGTTGGTGTGTGTGCGTCTGTGTGTGTGTGTCTGTGTGTGTCCTCGGTCACGCTCCTGTCCTCGCTGACACTGCCGGACAAACCTCGTCTAACACGGAGGAGACAGAGACACCTGCAGCTGCCGGACTGTCTGACAAACTCACACGTTACGTTTCCAGTAACGGATGCTGCTGATTTGCTCCAACATCACAGAGAAAGAAACGAATGAAGCGCGTCTGCTGTGTGAGTCAGAGTCAGTGTGTGGTGATGTGTTGCTGTGACTCCAGAGTCTCTGCAGAGCATTGAAGCTGAGTCTCTGCTTTAATACAGTGATGTGTTGCTGTGACTCCAGAGTCTCTGCTTTAATACAGTGATGTGTTGCTGTGACTCCAGAGTCTCTGCAGAGCATTGAAGCTGAGTCTCTGCTTTAACACAGTGATGTGTTTCAGAAAGCAGCTTCTGACCTTTGCAGAGTCACAGAGAGAAGCTCTGTTTCACTCACTCACACACACACACACACACACACACACACACACACACACGGTGCCTCGTACCGTAGTTGGTGCTGGGAGCCGTGTACTTGGTGCTGGACTTGCGGATGATGTTCTCGTGGATCTGGTACCACTCGTTCTCATTGTTACACCTGAAAAACACCAGACAAACCCTGAGGACAGGAAGTTTGTTTTCAGACGGAGCAACAGGAAGAATTAAAAACGTCTTTTCTTAATAAAACCTCGTGCAGTAAGACCGTCTCCACGTGGATCTGTCATTTCTGGGGAAGCAGAAACTGAAGCGGTGGCTTTAAATGTTGAACTATACCACACCCGTCACACACACACTGATGTGAGGCTGAGACGATGCAGGGTTTCAAACCAAAGCTGTGTAAAGCGCTGGAGCTCCTGGCTGAGAGTATAGCTGCGTGGTTAAAAGGTGAATATGAACTGAAAATAAATTCATTTGAATGGAGAAAATGTCCTGGAAAACCTGGAATATTTCAGAAAGTATGAAAGTTACAAATGAGAAAAGGGAAAATTGAAAAGTCCCGACTGAGTCGAGCATTTTGATGTTTGGATGAAGTTTCTGTGTAAAGAAAGGAAGTCACACAGAAAACAACAACAACAACAACAACAACGTTCAGTCGCATCGATGCCACAAAGAGAAAAGCAGGAGGACGCAGAAACAGCCGAGAAGCATGAACCACCGCAGGAGTTCAGCTAAGGCTGCTGTGTGCCATCACACACACACACACACACACACACACACACACAGTCACACACACACACACACACACACACACACACTCTAACCCAAACACACACGCAGAGTCACAGTTACATCATGTTGTCACTGTGAGAACTGCAGGGCTGCTGCAGGCAAGTCTTCACAAGCTTCAGCTGACGGGGCTCCCTAATGTCTGCCATCCACTGAGTGTGTGTGTGTGTGTGTGTGTGTGTGTGTGTGTGTGTGTGACTGTGTGTGTGTGTGTGTGTGCGTGAGAAGAATGGCAGACTGCTGATGGCATTATAAGACTGCAGAGACGAATCTGTGAGAAAACAGTGAAGTGTCTGTTTGTCTCTCTCTGTCTGTCTGTCTGTCTCTCTCTGTCTGTGTGCATGTGTGTGCGTGTGTGTGTGCATGTGCATGTGTGTGTGTGTGTGTGTGTATGCATGTGTGTGTGTGTGTGCAGCCACTGACGTGTACACTTTGAGGACGAAGTCCTTCTCCTCCTTCAGCTCAGAGATGGTCTGCAGCACGTCGCTCATGGCCAGGACAGCGCAGCCGTACGGTCGGCGGTACTGGACGTGCGGAGGACCCTTCTTACTGTCGTTCAGCAGCATACGACCTGCAACAGGAAGTGTGTGTGTGTGTGAGAGGGTGTGTACCTCACACACACTGTTCACCTGACACACACACGCAGTCTCACCTGTCCTGATGACCTGGGAGACGATGTAGAGATCTCTCTTCATGTCTTTGTTGCTCAGGTCCTGCAGAGTCCAAGACACACACACACACACACACACACACACACAGTCACACACACACACACACACACACACACAGTCACACACACACACAGTCACACACACACAGTTCAGACCCAGCACTGATGTTTTCCTGCTGTGCTTTGTTATTATTTGTCTCAAACACACAAACAGCAAACATGAAGTGATGTCATCATCGTGTGTGTGTGACATCATCTACTGTCATTTAGCCTTATATTTGTGTGTGTGTGTGTGTGTGTGTGTTACCGTGAACAGGGCACACAGTCTGTCCACCTTCTCCGGGTTCTTCGGCCCTCCGTTCTTGTTCAGTCTCACCATGAACTTCTCACTGGAAAACACAAACAGGATAAACGACTGATTTCTCTGTGTGTGTGTGTGTGTGTGTGTGTGTGTGTGTGTGTGCGTGAGACAGAGAGACTCCCTGATTTGACCTTTGACCTCAGAGGAGTTCACACAGGAACAAGATAAAATCGTTTCTGGTGCAAGATTCAGTTTTTATGAATGAAGTTATTGTGTTGTTGTTGTGTTTTTGTGTTGTTGTTGTGTTTCTGTGTTGTTGTGTTTCTGTGTTGTTGTTGTGTTTTTGTGTTGTTGTGTTGTTTTTGTGTTGTGTTGTTGTTGTGTTTCTGTGTTGCTGTTGTGTTTCTGTGTTGTTGTTGTGTTTCTGTGTTTCTGTGTTGTTGTTGTGTTTTTGTGTTGTTGTGTTGTTGTGTTTCTGTGTTGCTGTGTTGTTGTTGTGTTTCTGTGTGAGAAACACTTTCATAGAAACTTATTCGACACATTATCACTGAGTCAGTTTCCAAACTTTTCCATGACGTTTCAAGGACCCAAAACAGAGTTTCCATGACAGTCGATGACCTCTAAGCACACCAACACTGTGTTCACTGCACAGATCAGTCGGACTCACAGCAACAGTTCATTTACACAGTTTAATCTTCACGTCACTGATGATACTGGGTCTGCGAAACACTGCAGCTCCTGCAGCGTGAAGGCAGCTGCCTGTCACCAGCAACATGTTCAACCAGCAACATGTTCAACCAGCAACATGCTCAACCAGCAACATGTCCAACCAACAACACGTCCAACCAGCAACATGTTCAACCAGAAACATGCTCAACCAGCAACACGTCCAACCAGCAACACGTCCAACCAGCAACATGTTCAACCAGCAACACGTCCAACCAGCAACATGTTCAACCAGCAACATGTTCAACCAGCAACAGGTCCAACCAGCAACACGGCCCAACCAGCAAGCAACATGTTCAACCAGCAACACGCCCAACCAGCAACACGCCCAACCAGCAACAGTCCAAACCCCAGCAAATATGTCCAACCAGCAACACGGCCCAACCAGCAACATGTCCAACCAGCAACATGTCCAACCAGCAACAGGCGCCCGTCCAACCAGCAACATGTTCAACCAGCAACATGTTCAACCAGCAACATGCTCAACCAGCAACACGTCCAACCAGCAACAGGTCCAACCAGCAACACGTTCAGCGAAGTGTGAAACGCGTCAGAGGAGACTGAGACCTGATGTGAAACGTCGACACACGTTGCAGCAGCTGCAGAAAACAGGTTTTAATGTTGCATCATGTGGAAAACAACAATTAAACTCACTGCAATCAACAACACCTTGAAGGTTTTTACTAATCCCATGACTTCAAGGTTTTCCATGACTGGATTGGATTCAAAGTGCAGCTCGAACCGGGTTTCCCCATCATGTTGGGTTTGGGCGTCGCTGTGGTCTCAGCTGTTTCCAGCTCAGACTCAGACGTCGCTGCGGCTCCTCGGGCAGTTTGTGAAGGAGATGAAACTCCAGACTCCTCCTCGCGCCTCCTCTCCGCTCCCTGGAGATCGAGCTCTGAAGCAGCGTCTCATCCATATGTGTGCTCCAGGTGAATACTGGACAAAAACATCATCAGTCAGTGAATCAGGAGAAGAAGGGCCTGTCACAGCTCGTCCTCTTCTTGGAACCGTTAATCAGAGAGAAGATGATGTTTTTAATGTAAATCAGACGCTGGTGCACGCAGGACGGACGGCACAGAGTGTTTAGATGATTATAATTCATACATTGGGCCCTGACTGGTGATCAGAGGATGCGTTCAGCCGCCATCACATTGACTTGATTCAGTAAATGCATTAAACTGGTTTCCCAGTGTTTGTGCATGTTCATGCTGGGATTCCTCTCGCCTTGCAGGACTGAACGTGTGTTTCCCAGAAAACACTGCGTCTCATCACGGATGAACCGCTCTTCCTTCCACACACACTCCCACACGGTAACACACACAGCTGCTCTCTGCTTCCTGCGAGCAGCGGCGGCGACGGCCGACAAATCCCCGACACGCCGCGCACCACGTCCAACGCTTTCAACTGTTTGTTCTAATCCCCCTGAGATACCGTGGCACAAACAAACAAACAAGGAAAAGAGAATAAACATGTATTTGCTTTGCAAACAGCACGAGCGTGTGTGTGACTGTGTGTGTGTGAGTGTGTGAGTGAGTGTGTGTGTGTGTGTGTGTGAGGAGGGGGGAGACGACGGGTGAGGAGGGGCAAAGAGAGAGAGTTTGTGGGTGTTTATAGTCGATCGTAGCTCCTGTTTTGTTGTTGTTGTTTGTTTTTCTTATCCAGTTTATAGATTCACTGAGAGAGAGACTGTGTGGCTGAAACACACACACACACACACACACACACACACACACACACACACACACACACAAGCACAAAAGATACATGCACACACACGCTGTCCAGAGTCATTTGTAACATTCCCTTAGGTGGCAGCAGGCACAAATGCACAACACACACTCATGCATATACATCACAGCACACCCACACACACTCACACACACACTCACACACACAAGCACACACGCATGCACTCGCACGTGAACACACACACAACCAGAACTGAATTATTAACTCGATGTTATGTCTCCTTCAATACGAAGGAGGCAACATAAACAACATGGATGCAACGAGAAAATGTCCTGCTCGATACACACACACACACACACACACACACACACACACACACACACACACACACACACACACGGATACACATGGATACACATGCACATGTAGACAAACGTGTAGTAGATGGATGTACGAATGGATGCACTCAGTCACGTGTGCATATGGTGAACACAGAGATGCATCAAGATACACACACACACACACACACACACACACACACACACACACACCAACACGCACACACACACACCCTCTGAATACATATGAACCCATCACTTCCACACCGTTGCCATTTATCCTCTAAATGCAGCAGATGTGAGAAGCAGCACACACACACACACACACACACACACACACACACTGACCGGACGCTTTCTTTATCTGCAGGAATTTGTTCAAACATGTGTGAGCCGCACGGACCAACCACGTCCCCCTCTGTCAGCTACAGAGCAGGTCCTCTGCACGCAGTCGTCATCAGAGGACGCAGGAAGCGTGGACTTCAGTCTCTCGGCCCTGATTCCTGTTCCTCTGCCCTGACAGAGCAGCTGGAGCTCGGGGGATGCTCCTGACTCTGCTCCCAATGAGCTCTGCACGCAGCCGTGCAGCAGACATCTGGTCACACCCAGTGACCCCCACTCACCATCCCGATCATCTTGCAGCTTGTGCATGATTAAAACTGCAGGAGGTGCAATCAAACAACTTAGTGATTGTTCCTGCTGCTCCTAAACGCAGCACAGCTGGTAGCGAGCGTGCAGCAGCTGCTAGCTAAAGCTGTAGTGAGTCAGTTTACTGGGTTACGTCCCATGATCGCCAGTGGGACCAGAGTTACAGGCCGTCATGCGTGCATTAGCTCATTGCCACTATGGGGCTCAAATTTAAGAAGAGAGCAGTCACCATCTCTGAGTCAGAGCTCCATGTGGAGCTGATGTTTGTCTGCAGAGCGACCAGCAGCCTGAGCAGTGCAGCAGCTGCAGAGTCAGAGGGAAGTGTCTGCGTCAGATCAGGAGGACATGCCGCTCGTCTCCTCCACATTCGCGGGGCTGTGCAGCGTGAATTCATCCCCCAGGGTCAGACTGTCAGTGGAGAGCTCTGCTGCACCGCTCTGAGGCGTCTGAGGGAGGAGACTCAGCACCAACCACCTGAACTGGGACAGGTGGAGCTCTGCTTCTCCATCAGGACACACAGCACTGAGAACACACACAGTGTTTTAGCTGCAGCAACACAATCGCTGCGCTGCACCGCCCTGCTGCTGCACCGCCCTGCAGCTGCACCGCCCTGCAGTTGCAGGGTGGTGCAGCTGCACCTGCACACACACTTCTGCTTCTCCTCCTCAGTGACGGTGCAGCTGAAGGGTCTCTGCTCTGACACAGTGGAGGAGGTCCAGAGGACGTCCGTGGACCCTGACTGCTGCTGTCTGCTCTACTCTTTTCATCCTTCCATTCGTCTTCTCTTCATATCTGCTTTCTGATCCTGGGCCCTTCAAACTGATTTCACAACAGCTGATTCTACACGAGGACGCAACACAAGTGGATTTTCTTTTATTGGCTCTATCAAATCCAGCAGACTGAAGCCGCTTCAGTTTAATCTTGATTCAACGCTACGTGGCTGCTGATGCTGCACTTCCCTTCGCTGCAGCATGTAGACAGTTCCTGTTTTATTCCACTGAGGAGAGTCTTTTTACCAAATGCAACCACTTCCTGTAGCTGGCATCACTGCGTGCACTCACTGGAGACCAACTTAACTCCTGCAATCACTGTGAAATCACTTCAGAAAGAAGCCGCTGGGAAGGAAAAGCTGCAGAGCAGAGTCATGTTTCTGTGACGAGAATAACATTATGGAGAAAAGAAGGAGGAAGTGAGTCAGTGGGAACAGACTCCTGTGAGTCACACCTCGTAGAAATGAGTCTGAAGCCAGTGACACAACAGTGAGAGTGCTCTGCTGTCACGGCTGCAGGGGGAGAGTCCTCAGTGCTCAGAGCAGGATCAAAGATAAGAGCAGAGACCAGTCGGACGCAGAAGGAAGCCTGAACACTACACACACCCAGCTCACACTCTGCATCTGTGACAGCAGCAAGTCTCTGTGCATAAGTCTCTAACTTTACTGTTGTGTCCAGGTGATTATGTCTCTGCAGGTGTGAGCAACTTAAAATGTAAAATAACACTAAACCTGTAATGGTCCGAGTGCTGCAAGTCATTTAGCTGGTTTCATTCAGTTCAACAGTTTGGCAAGTTCACACAAGCTGCAAGAAGCTGCAAGAAGCTGCAAGAAGCTGCAAGAAGCTGCAACAAACTGCAACAAGCTGCAACAAGTTGCAACAAGCTGCAACAAGCTACAACAAGTTGTAACAAACTAGAGCAACTTACAAACTACATCAAGTTACAACACTTTACTACAAGCACCAAAAAAGCTACAGCAAACTGCAGCGAGCTAACAAACTGAAAACAAGCTAAAGCAGGAGGCTAAACGAGCAGCAGGAAGCTACAGTAAGCTACTACGAGCTACAGCAGGCTGCAGGGTTCAGCCTCCTCTCCCACAGGGACCGATGAGGGCTTTAAGGATCAGGGGGGGGGTCACGCACACGCACACACACACACACACACACACACACACACACACACACACACACACACACACACAGGAGTTTCAGCTGCACAAATACTCAGAGCAGCTCTGAGGGCGAACAGTCTCAGTGGGTGAGTTAAATCTCAATAGCCAGAGGAGTTTTAGGAAACCTGCTGTCAGCAGTGAGATCCTAACTGCCCCCCTCCCCCCTTCTCCCCCTCCTCCTCCCCCCTCCTTCCTCTCTTTCTCTCTCCTCCCATCTGAGCATCTCAGAGGAGCAGGTCTTGTCATTACACTCTGATGCTGAGTCAGACTACACAGTGAAAACAGGCTGCCAAGGTCAAAAGTGTGTGTGTGTGTGTGTGTGTGTGTGGTGTGTGTGTGACAGAAGGGTTCAACAAACACTTTTGTTCATTTTGTGTTTCTCCCTCTTCACTGGTAACCAGCAAGATGCTGGTCCACGCACAACACACACACACACACACACACACACACACACACACACACACGCACACACACACACACTCCATTGCAGCATTAGTGATTCCTGTTAGCATTGTGATCACTGCGCTGATGAATAATTGATGTGCATCAGTTCTGTGGTGGGTCATGTTTTATTCACTGCAGCTCTGTGTGGCCACTGTCCCACAGCATGAAGGCCACAGGTCAGGGAGGAGAGACAGGCAGAGAGAGAGACAGGCAGAGAGAGAGACAGGCAGAGACAGAGACAGAGGGAGGCAGGTGGGCAGAGAGAGAGACAGGCAGAGAGAGAGACAGAGAGAGGCAGAGAGACTGAGGGACAGACAGGGTGAGAGAGAGAGAGACTGAGACAGAGAGACAGACAGGCAGAGAGACAGCGAACAGCTGTTTAAGCTGCAGCTGAATCAGCTGTGATCAATAATCAATAATCAATGTGAATCAATATGAAAACAGACCCTGACACAACATGACACATACCACACAGCCAATCACTGGCCCCTGCGCCCAGTCACATGACTCTAGCTGTGATTTCACTGTGGTTTGTTGTGTCGCATGTGTGTGTGTGTGTGTCTCTGTGTGTCTCTGTCTCTGTGTGTCCTGTGTCTCTGTCTCTGTGTGTCTCTGTGTGTGTCCTGTGTCTCTGTCTCTGTGTGTCTCTGTGTGTCTCTGTCTCTGTGTGTGTCCTGTGTCTCTGTCTCTGTGTGTCTCTGTGTGTGTCTCTGTCTCTGTGTGTGTGTCCTGTGTCTCTGTCTGTGTGTGTGTGTCCTGTGTCTCTGTCTCTGTGTGTCTGTGTGTGTGTGTCTCTGTCTCTGTGTGTGTGTCCTGTGTCTCTGTCTCTCTGTGTGTGTCCTGTGTCTCTCTCTCTCTGTGTTTCATGTTTGTGTCCTGTGTCTCTGTCTCTGTGTGTATGTCCTGTGTCTCTGTCTCTGTGTGTCCTGTGTATGTGTCTCTGTGTGTGTCTCTGTCTCTACGTGTGTCTCTGTCTCTGTGTCTCTGTCTCTGTGTGTCCTGTGTGTGTGCCTCTGTGTGTGTGTCTCTGTGTGTCCTGTGTCTCTGTCTCTGTGTGTGTGTCCTGTGTGTGTGTCTCTGTGTGTCCTGTGTGTGTGTCTCTGTGTCTCTGTGTGTGTCTCTGTCTCTGTGTGTGTGTCCTGTGTCTCTGTCTCTGTGTGTCTCTGTGTGTGTCCTGTGTCTCTGTCTCTGTGTGTGTGTCCTGTGTCTCTGTCTCTGTGTGTCTCTGTGTGTGTCCTCCCACCTGATGGTCCTCCCCTCCCTCAGGTCGTACAGACAGAAGAATATGTCCGTGTCCTCTCCGATGCTGTTGTAGGTGAAGCTCTTCAGGTTGACCAGCAGGTGGTGTGGTACTGGGACTCTGCAGGGCTCGCCGTGCCGCTGCCGGGTGCCGTCGCCCTGCAAATGCACCGCCAAACAAGTGCATTGTGGGAAAAGGTTTGTGTGCTCTGGTGAAGTTTCTCACTTGAGTAAAAGTACTCGATTACTTCACAGTGAGTACAGAGGCTGCAGTGTTGTGTGTTACCTGCGTGGTGCTCTGCTGCACGCTGTGTCTGCTCGACAGGTGCTGGAACACAGACGGACACAACGTTCAGTCAGGTCCAAGGCATCATGTTCACTTATCGGCTCCTCTCCTTGCCTCCTCTCCTTGCCTCCTCTCTTTTTCTTGTTTACCTTGTGTCCTCTCTATGCTCCCTTTCCTCCTCTCCTCTCCTTATCTATTCTCCTCTCATCACCTTGTTCCCTCTCCATGTTATTTCCTCTCCTTGTTTCCACTCCTTGCTTACTACCTGTCTACTACCTTCTCCTTGTTTACCCTCCTCTCTTTGTCTCCTCTCACCTTCCCTCCTCTCATTCCTTCTTTCCTTCTTCTCCTCTCCTTGTTTGTGTCAGTGTTCATCTCCTTTCCTTGCTCCTGGTGCCCTCTCCTCTCTTTTAACCCTCTCCTCCTTTCCTTGCTTTGCCCCCTCTCCTCTCTACTTGTCTCCTCTCCTCTCTTTGTGCCCTCTCCTTTGTCCTTTTCTCCTTTCCTTCTTTCCTCTCCTCCCTCCTTATCTACTCTCCTATCCTTTCTTCTTGTGTCCTCTCCTCACTCCGTGATCACCTCTCCTCTCTTTTTACCCTATCCTCCATTCCTTGCTCAATCTCCTCTCTCCTTGTCTCCTTTCTTTGCACCCTCTCCTCTCTCCTTGTCTCCTGTCTCCTCTCTTTGTTCTCTCTCCTCTCTCCTCCTCTCCTCGTCTCCTGTCTCCTCTCTTTGTTCTCTCTTCTCTCTCCTCCTCTCCTCTCCTTGTCTCCTGTCTCCTCTCTTTGTCTCCTGTCCTCCTCTCCTCTCCTCCTCTCCTTGTCTCCTGTCTCCTTTCTTTGTCTCCTGCCCTCTCTACTACTCTCCTCTCCTCCTCTCATTGTCTCCTGTCCTCTCTCCTCCTCTCCTCTCCTGTCTCCTTTCTTTGTCTCCTGCCCTCTCTACTACTCTCCTCTCCTCCTCTCCTTGTCTCCTGTCCTCTCTCCTCCTCTCCTCTCCTCCTCTCCTGTCTCCTCTCATTGTCTCCTGTCCTCTCTCCTCCTCTCCTCTCCTCCTCTCCTGTCTCCTCTCTTTGTCTCCTGCCCTCTCTCCTCTCCTCCTCTTCTGTCTCCTGTTCTCTCTCCTCCTCTCCTCTGCTCGTCTCTTGTCTCCTCTCTTTGTTCTCTCTCCTCTCTCCTCGTCTCCTGTCTCCTCTCTTTGTCTCCTGTCCTTTCTCCTCTCCTCCTCTCTTTGTCTCCTGCCCTCTCTCCTCCTCTCCTCCTCTCTTTGTCTCCTCTCCTCTCCTCTCCTCTCCTCTCTTTGTCTCCTGCCCTCTCTCCTCCTCTCCTCCTCTCTTTGTCTCCTCTCCTCTCCTCTCCTCTCCTCTCCTCTCCTCTCCTCTCCTCGTCTCCTCTGCTGTGTTTGATTCACTCTCCTCCTCAGCTGATGAAGACGCTGAGCCGCTCCAGAGACTCATTACTCCGACCTGTCTCTCTGAATCTCTCTGCAGCTCTACGAGCAGAGAGGGAGCGCGGAGCGAGAACCCGTTTGATGAATTGAAGTAATGACCGTCGAACCAAAGCCATCTGCAAACATCCCGACCTGAGCCGGGAAGCGACACCGGCCTGCAGCCGCGCTCGTTTGTCATTCAGCGAATCAGAGACGTGCTCTGCCGCAGTGGGACGACCCAAACACAACAAACGTTTACAGGTCAGGTCGACGCTCCACCTGCAGCCAGCCTCTGCTCCCAGGAGTCAACACTTTTACTCCGTCAGTTTTCCTGCACTTCACTGTTTTTCCTCTCGTTTTGTTCTGAAGGTTGTTGTTTTAAATGCTGACTGTGTGCTCGAGTGTCTGACTCTGCTGACGCTGCAGATTCGCCGCGGGGATCGATGGAGGTTTAATTTGATCTGACCTGGGGTCTTCGTGACCTTCACTCGGCCAAATTTAACCACTGAAACTGAAGGAACAGTCACTTCCTGTGACAACAACAGTGATTTGTCATGATTTCATGCATGCCTGTGGTCTGGGTCACTGCCTTTTCCATTCTGGGTCTGTAATCCCACCGTCCCACCGTCCGACTTCACCACTTTATCTCTCCCTGCCTCGTCTCATCCCGTCTCCAGGCAACGCAACAAAAGCGGGAATCACCACGACTACAGCGTTTGACTGGTGCAGCTCAGCTATTTAAAGCAGGACTGATGTAAGAACACAGAACATCGAGTCTTACTGAGAGGCCGTGAACAAGTAAGAACCCTGCTCACGTTGCAGCAGCTCACGCCCACATCGAGCGTCTGAAAACAGCCTGACGCACAGATCATCCGTCACATGCAAGGAGCAAACTATTAAAGGAGATAAAACACATTTTCTCATGTTCAAGCTTAGCTGTGTGTTCGGTGTTCGAGGTGACACAGCTGCCCGCACACGTCACCTGTCAGTCGTTTATAAAAGAGGCTGAGTGTCTCTGATGTTTCGTTCATGTGTCCTCAACTGGTCAAACGCAGCATGATCACAATACTCTCTGCAGAAGTGATGAAAGACACTGATTGTTGTGAGCAGACTCATGAAGGACACGTCACAGACTGGATGTGTAAGATCGCTGGTTGAGATCCTGGATCCACGGTGCATTCACCTGCTCCTCGGACAATCCAGCTTCACATGTTGGGAAGTTGTTTTTTCGTATTTTGGTGCGTTCACGGGCTTTAGTCTTAATGTGGAAATGACAACAAAGAGGATTTACCATCCATGTGTGAAACAGTTTGAATCTGTATATGATGACGTGATTTGTCCCACACTCTGTGCTGCACCTGAACTTCTTATCTGACCTTTCTTCAGGTTTGATGCTAATTATTAGCGCTCAGGCTAATCTAGGTCACATTAGCTCATGATGATACAAAGTTTCTTAACATCGGCCAAATATCGACGTTCGTCCGCCATGTTTCTGCAACCATAACGCCACAGTCACAAAGCTGTGCTCCGTACCTTCACTCCAACTTTCCGAGATGCTGTTCCGACTTGATGAGGCGTTGATGTGACTGTTCGTATGTGGTCAAAGTGAAGAAGAGTGGGGGCGGGGGGTGTTTGAGGGGACGAGCAGCAGGAGAGGCACGCAGCAACAGGTGGCTGATTCACAGCACAGTCAGCCAACCAGCCTCAGTTCCACTCTGTGTATGTATTTCTGTAAACCCTGGACGTCACAGAGCATTGAGTGAGACGCTGGCTGCACAGTTTTAAATGATGTTTGTGTAAAACATCTGTAAAGAGGCGTCGGGTCTCTCCAGCATCACTGCACCAGCTGCAGGGCTTCAGACCTCACTGCACGGCCTCTGATTTGACACTAAAGCTCCCCACCGACTGCAAACCAGCCTGAAACCACCAGCGTGAAAGCACCAGAGTGTGGTCCAACCCTCCCTCTCAGCACAAACTAACTGTAAATATACAGCAAAGGTGCAGCGAGCTCCCACCTGATGTTCAGTAGAGGACACCTACAAATGGAACTTTATGATGTTCAACATGTGCAGGCGTGCGGAGGCTAGAATAACTCAGCTTTTATTCTTGTGCAGTTCTCAGCTCCTGACTTTACTTTAAAGCTCTGAGACGAATCAAAGTTGAACCGGGACGTGACTGTGAGGTGATCAGCTGACCGCTCCTCTTGGTGCAGCAGCAACGTGGCGTTACGCAGTGACGTGCAAACAAGGTCCAGCTGCAGAGAGCGCAGCGCCGGATAACGAACCAATGTTTAACTGTAATTAAGTTAAAGGTGCAAAATCTGACATTCAATGCAATGTAAGTGCATGTGACCGCCTGGTTTACATGAGAAGCTACTGGGACCCGGACCCAGACTGAAACAGGCCAAACCCCAGTGAGAAGGACGTTTGTTGACTTCGCTGCAGCCTGCACCACTTCTTTCTGTCTCTTATCTCGGAGACTTTGGGCAGAGTTGTGAGGTTTTCGTGTTTGCACTCATCGCGGCGATGTAATCTGCGGATTATTGGGTGTTTCAGGTCTGTTCGCTCCAAAGCCGCCGCCCTCAGCCGGGATTACCCGATCCCCTCAAGTTATCCACTTCCTGCACGAACAGGACTCACCATCTTATAGAGGTCCGACACGCTTATCTGGTCCTCATCCACCATTTCAAACTCCTTCCTCGGAACCAGGTCCAGACCCAGGTGTCTGAGAGAGGGAGGGGGAGAGAGGGGGAGAGAGGGGGAGAGGGAGAGGGAGAGATATGGGGGAG